>JAEAOA010001694.1:4222500-4230000 GCA_016746295.1 Potamilus streckersoni
AAAAAAATTTATTCAAAAATCTTGTAAGGTGTGAAAATTTCCAGGATACGATTCAAGAAGCTTGTTATATGCCGTGGAGGAACATTAGGATGGTATGCATACCTAATTATTTAGTAGAAAAAGTATGACTTAACTGATTTATTTGTTATGGAAACCAGATATCGTGTTCTGTTTCTGTGTAGAATTAAGCATGCTAAATGACGAACCTCGACAGACTCGAACTAAAATGCCTGACTTAGAATTTTAAATTTGGAACACGATATTAAAACACTTTACTAATTGGACGGATGGATAGTGATGATATCTTGTAAAGTTTATTGATGTTTCTTTCGAACAAGAACATTGTTACCGAGGAAAACATTTAACATAATATAGAGATTGTGCGTTTATATTTACAAATTTTTAAGATAATGTAGAGATTGTGCGTTTATATTTACAATTATTTAACATAATGTAGAGATTGCGCGTTTATATGTACAATTATTTAACATAATGTATTGATTGCGCGTTTATATTTAGAATTATTTAACATAATCTCGAGATTGCGCGTTTATATTTACAATTATTAAACATAATGTAGAGATTGTCCGTTTATATTTACAATTATTTAATACAATGTAGAGATTGTGCGTTTATATTTACAATTTGAACGAAGGATGGACCTATGTTATAATGCAAACTGTATGAATTATAGTAACAATGTAAACTATAAATAAAAGTAATAATACATACAGCATGAATCCCAATATCAAACTGTATGAATCATATTAACGATATAAATTGTATGAACCAAATTAACAAAGCAAACTGTATCAATCAAATTAACAATACAAACTGTATTAATCCAAATATCAAACTGTATGAATCAAATTAAGAACTCAAACTGTAAGAATCAAATTATCAATACAAACTGTATGAATCAAATTAACAATACAAACTGTATGAATGAAATTGACAATACAAACTGTATTAATCAAAGTAACAATACATGTTTTATGAATCTAAATATCAAACTGTATGAATCAAATTAACAATACTAACTGTATCAACCAAATTAAAAACGCAAACGATATGAATCAAATTAACAATACAAACTGTGTGAATCAAATAAAAAACGCAAATTGTATGAATCAAAGTAACAATGCAAAATGTATTTTCCGCTAATATATACAACAAGTAATTGTTGATTTTAAAAATAAAATAAACAAATAAATACGAGTGATCTCAGTCAAGAAAAAATCTGATTGCCAAACTATAGTCTGATATTTTATTAAATTTAGACTTGAATTTGCAGGAAACAAATCGGCTAATCCCCCATATTTTGATTTATCTTGTCATGTTTTTTTATCTTCTTTTTATCGGAACTTCACTCCAATGCATGTATGTGGGGGGTTGGGGTGTGTGGTTTAACGCAATTTTTGATCACAGTGAAGGAGATATGGTGGTCAGTATATCTGGCGGAAAGAGACTCCACGACCTCATACCCACGGAAACCTACTTGCAAGCCTTCTTACCTATTAACATTAACCGAGCCTGAGACTTGAACCCAGGTGGATATAGGTGAGATGTCAGTGATTTGTAGTGGCGAGCACCTTGGACAATTCGACTAGCAGAGACTCGTCTACTTCCGGTCATAAAACAAATGCTGCACACTTTCCTCTGAATCATTGCGTAAGCTTAAGATGAAGACTATAACTCTTCGACGTCCAACACGAACAGTTTCCACTTTTTAAATAGAGACTCGGCTAAATTGTTTATGCTTAAAGTCTACATTAATTCTGTACTTATACAGAAACTGAATATAACCTGTACTTCAGTGAATATATCCTTTTGAGTCTCAGGACGTCGGTATACCAAACCAATACACGACCTCACCCCTCCCTCTCTCTCTCCCTCCCTCTCTCTCTCTCTCTCTCTCTCTCTCTCTCTCTCTCTCTCTCTCTCTCTCTCTTTCTCTGATGAACATTAAATTTGTTGATTGATGTAATGTACATTTTTATGTTTTTAATTTTTCATGATGAATTAATTAATATCACCTGCAGCATTTTCGTTAATTGTACACCAAACTTCCTAAGTACACGAGAGCTTCAATAGATATGCCACCATCTCTATCAATGTAAATAGACAAGCCATCATTAGCTTGCACCGCTCAGGTGGCCTAAATGGTTAGAGTGTCCGTCTCCGATGCGACAGGTCTATAGTTTGAACCCCGGCCGAGTCATGCAAAAGACGTACTTGCAGCTGCCTCGCTTATCGCTGAACATTATTTATTATACTATATTGATTTAGCTTCATTTGATGCTTTACTTGTAGAATTATTGTTTATAGTTCATTTAGTGTGGTTTAGCGTTTTACTTACACAAACAATATTTATCATAATATATTTATTTGGTGTGGCTTATTCTTTTACTTACGCAAGCGTGTTGTTTACTTTATTTCGTCACGTGGCTTCTTGGTTTGCTTGCCGTTTTCAATTCTAGTGCGCTATATGTACTAATGAAATCATTTTATAGCAAGTTGTACAAGTTCTTGACAGTGTTGTATGATGGTACAAGTCCTTGAATGTGTTGTAAGATTGTTGTAGTTCTTGACTATTTAATATGTTTGTAGTAGTCCTTCACTGTTTTATATGATTGTAAAAATCCATCAATGTGCTGTATGATTATAAAATACATTACTGTGTTGTATGATTGTACAAGTCCTTGTCTGTCTTGTGTGATTGTACGAGTCATTGATTGTTGTATATGATTGTAGTAATCCTTGACTGTTTTATGTTTGCAAATGTCATTGGCTGTATTAGATAATTGTAGTAGTCTTTGATTATTTTATATGGTTGTATTAGTCCTTGACTGTGTTGTATAACTGTATTAGTCCTTGACTGTTTTCTATGATTGTAAAAGTACTTAAATCTGTTGTATGATTGTACAAATTCTTGACTGTCTTCTGTGATTGTACGAATTCTTGACTGTGCCCTATGATTGTATTAGTCCTTGATTGTGTTGCATGATTGTAGTAGTCCTCGATTGTGTTGCATGATTGTAGTAGTCCTCGATTGTATTGCATAATTGTAGTAGTCCTTGATTGTGTTGCATGATTGTAGTAGTCCTCGATTGTCTTGCATGATTGTTGTTGTCCTCTATTGTGTTGCATGATTGTAGTAGTCCTCGATTGTCTTGCATGATTGTAGTAGTCCTCGATTGTCTTGCATGATTGTAGTAGTCCTCGATTGTCTTGCATGATTGTAGTTGTCCTCGATTGTGTTGCATGATTGTAGTAGTCCTCGATTGTCTTGCATGATTGTAGTAGTCCTCGATTGTGTTGCATAATTGTAGTAGTCCTTGATTGTGTTGCATGATTGTAGTAGTCCTCGATTGTGTTGCATGATTGTAGTAGTCTTTGATTGTGTTACATAATTGTAGTAGTCCTCGATTGTCTTGCACGATTGTAGTAGTCCTCGATTGTGTTGCATGATTGTAGCAGTCCTCGATTGTGTTGCATGATGGTAGTAGTCCTTATCTGTCTTGTATGACTGTAGTAGCTTTGGCTGTTTTGTGATTGTAGTAGTTACATGATTGTAGTAGTCCTTTACTGTGTTTTATGATTGTACAAATCTTTAACCTTCTAAGATGATTGTAGTAGTCCTTGATATTTTTGTATGATTAGACAAGTAATTGTCTGTCTTGTGTGATTGTACGAGTCATTGACTGTGCTGTATCATTGTAGTAGTCCTTGATTGTGTTGCATGATTGTATTAGTCCTTGTCTGTCTTGTATGATTGTAGTAGTCATTGGCTGTTTTATGATTGTAATAGTTATAATATTTTAGTAATCCTTGACTGTGTTTTATGATAGTACAGATCATTGACTGTCTAGTATGATTGTACTAGTCCTTGATATTTTTGTATGATTGTACAAGTCCTTGACTTTGCTATATGATTGTACAAGTCCTTGATTATTTTGCATGATTGTTCAAGTCGTTAACTATTTTATATGAGTGTACAAGTCCTTGACTATTTGATACGATTGTACAAGTCCTTGACTATTTGATATGAGTGTACAAGTCTTTGATTATTTAATATGATTGTACAAGTCCTTGATTATTTAATATGATTTTACAAGTCCTTGACTATGTGATATGATTGTACAAGTATTTGATTATTTGATATGATTGTGTCCTTGATTATTTGATGTGATTATACAAGTCCTTGATTATTTTATATGATTGTACAAATGCTTGATTATTTGATGTGATTATACAAGTCCTTGATTATTTGATGCGATTGTACAAGTCCTTGATTATTTAATTTGATTGTACAAATTCTTGATTATTTGATGTGATTATAAAGTCCTTGATTATTTAATATGATTGTACAAGTCATTGACTATTTGATATGATTGTACAAGTCCTTGACTATTTGATACGATTGTACAAGTCCTTAACTATATATGATTGTACAAGTCCTTGATTATTTGATATGACTGGACTTGTACTCTTTTAATAAGCTGTAGTTTTTAACCCATTTATATCAAGACCCATATGTCTCGAACGCTTGTTCGTAATCCAAAAATGGCACAAATTCAGAGCTATCAAGACCTGTCCAAATCCAACGCTTGTTCGGAATCCAAAAATGGCACAAATGCAGAGATAAAGCGTTTTCCATGCATTTCGTTTGGATTGCTGCGAAATTCACTTGATATTTCCCTATATCAAACACTAAACAATTAATAGGTGATTGCAAACTCGCCCTTGTTGAAGTAAACAGAATTAGAGATTTGTTAAATTAAAATTAATTCAAAGAAATTAATTAACACCCAAATGTTATGATATGATTACTCTCACAAGAACTGAGTAAAGCATCTCCTTTTGCTGGAGAAGATAAATTTTAAGACTGTCAATCGCTCTTGTCTGTGTACAATTTACAAGGGACTTTTTTTTAAAAACATTTGCATACAGTATATTTGAATTGAAGAATTGGATATATACTTATAGGATGTGCCTTCTGTATTGATTCCTAGAACATTTTATTTATTTCGTCAGTCGCTCTTACTTGCATACGTGCATGCATTCATATCCATAGACTTCTATCGATTGATAATTGTTGTATTTATTAGTTTTGAGTTACAGAATATGGCCTCGTCACCGCAATACGTATTTTATAATCGATAATTGATGTCAGTCATAAAAACTGCTAAACCCAAAATATTATTTTTGTCCACAGAATGATATAGGATCAGCAATTGCGGTGACACACTGAGATGGCGGTTGTTGATGCTGACATCGTGTCGCTAGGAAACCATGCATTTTGCAAAAAGGATTATGGGAGTGCTGCCGAATATTATTCCCAGGCTCTAGAATCGGATTTAAGGACCTGCGTTACTGAAGTCCTGAAGAAAAGATGCCACTGTTATTTCGAAACGGGGGACTATCCCTCAGCCTTACAAGATGCGAATACTTGCCTAGAAAGAGACCCGGATGATGTTGTAGGCTACATTTGGGGTGGGAAGATTCTGACAAAGATGAAACAATTCGAAAATGCTTTGGGATATTATAAGAAAGGTTTAGAAATTGATCCGAAGAATGCGAAAATTAATGACAATCTGAAGCGACTTCAAGAAGAAATACTTTATAGCTATGGTAAAATGGGAGAGAATATGACTTATAGTACCTTGAAAATGTCATCCCAAGAGGCTTATCCAGGTGATGATCAACTAGCACAGGAGGAAATGGAGATTTTGAAAGAATGGAAAGTCTTGGAATTTCCATCCATAACAGTTCGCAGTAGTGATCCGAAATTAGCAGAACAGGAACTTTCCAGAGCTAAAGAAATGTTGAAAACAGGGAATATGGAAGAAGTAAATAAACGAGTAGTAGTAAGTATGAAGAAAGGTTATCAAATTGTATTCAACACTTTTAAAAGTGTGATATTTTATTTTGTAATTTTTAATCTCGTATTTCTTTAGAAGAACCTTTAGATAAATCAAAGTTTGTTTTTGTTTGGGTTTGGGTTGATTTGCGTTTGGTGGTGTTAGGTTGGGTTGTGGGGTAATTTACCCTAATGTCCCTTGATTATTGTGACCATTTTTGCACAGTCGTCTTACGCATTAACTTAGACAATAATCTGTTTCCAATTTTAAATCTTGTATCGGTTCTTGACAATTTGTATTTGATAAATACAAAACCATATTCCTTGAAAGTATAATATACATTGTTGCTGTATTTCACACAGCTGTGCAGAACCGGTCATCCAGATTAAACCAGATAAAAGGGTCAGTAATTTCTTTTTCTTATTTAGTCTACTGGTCACTTAACAGAACATTTCATGGGATTGTATGTCGTCTGTCTGTCGTCTGTCTGTCGTCTATCCGTTGTTTGCTGTCTTCTGTCCTTCGTTATTCTGTCTGTCGTCTGTCCGTCGTTTGTTGTCGTCTCCCCTTGGTTATTCTGTCTATCGTCTGTCCATTGATACAAGTTATTATTACTCCTCCTAAACTACTGTGTGAAAAGCCATCCAATTTACATACGTCATCATCCCATGGTCTTTTTGGTCTTAAATGCATATGGAATTGCTAGGACATCCATTTACGGCAATCGTGCTATCCCATTTATCGCTATTCATCCTAAATGGGTGGTCATATCAACAAGAAATTTTTCCTAAACTACTTCTTAATTGGCACTATAATGAAAATGGTGGAGATCTGACGTCCAATATGGCTGTCTTTTCAGGCATCTTGAAACTCTTCTTACTCCTCCTGAACGTAAAGTCATCCTGACAGGGGAGTTTTACCAAAATATTTCTTACCATGCCCACTCATAGGATGTACGGCCCTAGGCAGAATGCTGGGCCCCAAGGCAGAAGCGATGAGCGGGGCTCCAAGCAAAAACATTACATTGCGGAGTTGAAGATCCTGAAAGCGTGGGGCCCCAAGACGGTTGCCTCGTTCGCCTTGTTCTAGGGCCAGACTTATTTCATATAATGGCTAGTTGCATATTCAGTCCAGTTCTGATTACTTCTCTTGAAAGTATCCTCACATCGGCATTAGTTGTCATTGAAGTACATATGCTTTAAATAATCTTTGTTGATCTAAAACAGAGTATCTCTTACGTCCAATGTGGCCTTCTTGACGTTGTAATTTTTGCTGCCAGTTGTCGTTTCTTCTTTTTAATGCAAAGTTCCTTGGATATGGAGTTTGCATTGTATTTCTCCCAGCAAAGTGTATAAACAGGTATAAAGCAAAGTGTTAAAGCAGATATACAGCAAAATGTTACAATAGGTACACAACAAGTGTTAAAATAGGTATTCAGCAAAGTGCTAAAACAAATATACAGCAAAGTATTAAAACCGGTATACATAAAAACTGTTAAAACAGACATAGAGCAGAGTTTGAAAACAAGAGTAAAGCAAAGTTAAAGCACGATTACACGATATCACCTGTAATGAGCAAATTGAACGGTGTCGACGAGATTAACTGAGGATGGACACAAAAGAACAGTAACGAAACT